>NW_024102829.1:2500-5000 GCF_013122585.1 Styela clava | reverse complement strand
TAGGGTTAGGGTTAGGGTTAGGGTTAGGGTTAGGGTTAGGGTTAGGGTTAGGGTTAGGGTTAGGGTTAGGGTTAGGGTTAGGGTTAGGTTAGGTTAGGGTTAGGGTTAGGGTTAGGGTTAGGGTTAGGGTTAGGGTTAGGGTTAGGGTTAGGTTAGGGTTAGGGTTAGGGTTAGGGTTAGGGTTAGGGTTAGGGTTAGGGTTAGGGTTAGGGTTAGGGTTAGGGTTAGGGTTAGGGTTAGGGTTAGGGTTAGGGTTAGGGTTAGGGTTAGGGTTAGGGTTAGGGTTAGGGTTAGGGTTAGGGTTAGGGTTAGGGTTAGGGTTAGGGTTAGGGGGGAGGGTTAGGGTTAGGGTTAGGGTTAGGGTTAGGGTTAGGGTTAGGGTTAGGGTTAGGGTTAGGGTTAGGTTAGGGTTAGGGTTAGGGTTAGGGTTAGGGTTAGGGTTAGGGTTAGGGTTAGGGTTAGGGTTAGGGTTAGGGTTAGGGTTAGGGTTAGGGTTAGGGTTAGGGTTAGGGTTAGGGTTAGGGTTAGGGTTAGGGTTAGGGTTAGGGTTAGGGTTAGGGTTAGGGTTAGGGTTAGGGTTAGGGTTAGGGTTAGGGTTAGGGTTAGGGTTAGGGTTAGGGTTAGGGTTAGGGTTAGGGTTAGGGTTAGGGTTAGGGTTAGGGTTAGGGTTAGGGTTAGGGTTAGGGTTAGGGTTAGGGTTAGGGTTAGGGTTAGGGTTAGGGTTAGGGTTAGGGTTAGGGTTAGGGTTAGGGTTAGGGTTAGGGTTAGGGTTAGGGTTAGGGTTAGGGTTAGGGTTAGGGTTAGGGTTAGGGTTAGGGTTAGGGTTAGGGTTAGGGTTAGGGTTAGGGTTAGGGTTAGGGTTAGGGTTAGGGTTAGGGTTAGGGTTAGGGTTAGGGTTAGGGTTAGGGTTAGGGTTAGGGTTAGGGTTAGGGTTAGGGTTAGGGTTAGGGTTAGGGTTAGGGTTAGGGTTAGGGTTAGGGTTAGGGTTAGGGTTAGGGTTAGGGTTAGGGTTAGGGTTAGGGTTAGGGTTAGGGTTAGGGTTAGGGTTAGGGTTAGGGTTAGGGTTAGGGTTAGGGTTAGGGTTAGGGTTAGGGTTAGGTTAGGGTTAGGGTTAGGGTTAGGGTTAGGGTTAGGGTTAGGGTTAGGGTTAGGGTTAGGGTTAGGGTTAGGGTTAGGGTTAGGGTTAGGGTTAGGGTTAGGGTTAGGGTTAGGGTTAGGGTTAGGGTTAGGGTTAGGGTTAGGGTTAGGGTTAGGGTTAGGGTTAGGGTTAGGGTTAGGGTTAGGGTTAGGGTTAGGGTTAGGGTTAGGGTTAGGGTTAGGGTTAGGGTTAGGGTTAGGGTTAGGGTTAGGGTTAGGGTTAGGGTTAGGGTTAGGGTTAGGGTTAGGGTTAGGGTTAGGGTTAGGGTTAGGGTTAGGGTTAGGGTTAGGGTTAGGGTTAGGGTTAGGGTTAGGGTTAGGGTTAGGGTTAGGGTTAGGGTTAGGGTTAGGGTTAGGGTTAGGGTTAGGGTTAGGGTTAGGGTTAGGGTTAGGGTTAGGGTTAGGGTTAGGGTTAGGGTTAGGGTTAGGGTTAGGGTTAGGGTTAGGGTTAGGGTTAGGGTTAGGGTTAGGTTAGGGTTAGGGTTAGGGTTAGGGTTAGGGTTAGGGTTAGGGTTAGGGTTAGGGTTAGGGTTAGGGTTAGGGTTAGGGTTAGGGTTAGGGTTAGGGTTAGGGTTAGGGTTAGGGTTAGGGTTAGGGTTAGGGTTAGGGTTAGGGTTAGGGTTAGGGTTAGGGTTAGGGTTAGGGTTAGGGTTAGGGTTAGGGTTAGGGTTAGGGTTAGGGTTAGGGTTAGGGTTAGGGTTAGGTTAGGGTTAGGGTTAGGGTTAGGGTTAGGGTTAGGGTTAGGGTTAGGGTTAGGGTTAGGGTTAGGGTTAGGGTTAGGGTTAGGGTTAGGGTTAGGGTTAGGGTTAGGGTTAGGGTTAGGGTTAGGGTTAGGGTTAGGGTTAGGGTTAGGGTTAGGGTTAGGGTTAGGGTTAGGTTAGGGTTAGGGTTAGGGTTAGGGTTAGGGTTAGGGTTAGGGTTAGGGTTAGGGTTAGGGTTAGGGTTAGGGTTAGGGTTAGGGTTAGGGTTAGGGTTAGGGTTAGGGTTAGGGTTAGGGTTAGGGTTAGGGTTAGGGTTAGGGTTAGGGTTAGGGTTAGGGTTAGGGTTAGGGTTAGGGTTAGGGTTAGGGTTAGGGTTAGGGTTAGGGTTAGGGTTAGGGTTAGGGTTAGGGTTAGGGTTAGGGTTAGGGTTAGGGTTAGGGTTAGGGTTAGGGTTAGGGTTAGGGTTAGGGTTAGGGTTAGGGTTAGGGTTAGGGTTAGGGTTAGGGTTAGGGTTAGGGTTAGGGTTAGGGTTAGGGTTAGGGTTAGGGTTAGGGTTAGGGTTAGGGTTAGGGTTAGGGTTAGGGTTAGGGTTAGGGTTAGGGTTAGGGTTAGGGTTAGGGTTAGGGTTAGGGTTAGGGTTAGGGTTAGGGTTAGGGTTAGGG